>CP136059.1:109208758-109233000 GCA_032464435.1 Aegilops umbellulata
CTTGCCACCAAATCTGATATTGATGAGCTAGATTTTAGCAAATCTGTTTGCTATGCTTTTGTGTGCAAAGAGGCATTATTTTCATTTGAGGACGTGCCTTCCTCTTTGCCCCTGCTATCTCTAACATTTTGCAGGAGTTCGCTGACGTCTTCCCACAAGACGAGCCACCGGGATTACCACCTATTCGAGGGATTGAGCATCAAATTGACTTAATTCCCGGTGGATCGCTACCCAACCGTGCACCATACCGTACCAATCCAGAGGAGACGAAGGAGATTATGCGTCAAGTACAGGAGATGCTCGGCAAAGGTTATATACGCGAATCTCTTAGTCCTTGTGTTGTTCCTATTATACTAGTGCCTAAAAAGGATGATACGTCGCGTATGTGTTTTGATTGTAGAGGCATTAATAATATTACTATTATTTATCGGCATCCTATTCCTAGGCTAGATGATATGCTTGATGAATTGAGTGGCTCTACAATATTCTCCAAAGTTGATTTGCGTAGTGGATACCATCAAATTCATATGAAATTGGGAGATGAATGGAAAACAACATTTAAAACTAAGTTTGGTTTATATGAGTGGTTAGTCATGCCTTTTGGGCTAACTAATGCACCTAGTACTTTCATGAGACTAATGAACGAAGTTTTACGTGCTTTCATTGGATGATTTGTGATAGTCTATTTTGATGATATACTGATTTATAGCAAATCTTTGGAAGAACATTTGGAACATTTACGTGTTGTTTTTATTGCTCTACGTGATGCATGTCGGAGTAATGGGCCACGGGTAGGCAAACCCGACGCCCAGAACCTTTCAAGACATCGGGGCAGGCTACGCCCCTCAGGAACCCCAGGACGGAAAGCCGCTTCTAGGAGTCGGCAGCGGCGCTGCCGACTCCCCACTCACGGCCGAGTCTTCGGGACGGCTACAAGATGGGTCGACTCTTAACTGGCGACCTCCAGAGAAGCCGGCTATGGTAGTCGGCCCGTGACTTCAACTACCCTCTGCCTTCATAAGAAGGGACGGGGCGGGGAACGGCCGCAGTAAGGCCTGCCCCCACCCCAATTACCAAGGGCAGGCATGGCCACAGTGCGCCATACCAATAGGAGATCTCCGTCCGGCGCGGCACTGTTGCCATGCTAGCCCTGACATCAGCTGCGGTGGCGGAGTCCTGTGCCCACGTCGGCCTGTCTGTACGACCCAGAGACGGCAGGCCCCGCTGGGCGGCGGGAGGGACAGAAGACAGCGAGAGCGCCACAAGACGGACACCGCGGGAGTCGGCCTCCAGGAGTCGGCCGGCCCCTCCCATGGGCCCCGCGTGCCATTAACCAGATGAGACAGGGAGTGGCAACAGTGATCGCCCGCCAAGCGGCGGTACTGTTGCCATGATCCCACGACCAGGACAGCGTCATTAGAAGCACGGCTGCAGTAATCAGCAGCCGGCAAGACCCGCCCGCGGCGGACAAGGCCTATCGGCTCCGTACCGGACTAGTCGGCGGGCCCCAGTAGTCAGCGGAGAAGACGGCGGCCTGAGAGACAGACGGCTGGGACCCGCGCCCAGCCAGATTACCATTGTACCCCCGGGGGTAGGCCTATATAAACCCCCCGGAGCACCCATGCAAAGGGTTCGAGCCCATTAGCACTAGACCACAGAATACAGGAAAGGGAGAGCTAGCCTTGCCTCCTCCTACCTCCAGGAAACAGCTCAAGGAGCAACCTTGTACCCATTTGCCATAGTGATCATGCGGAGACCCCGCAGAGCAGCAGTAGGGGTGTTATCTCCTCGGAGAGCCCTGTAGCTGGGTAAGATTCGCCGGCGTGCATGTCTACGCCTCATCCCGTTTCTAGGCACCGGCGACGTTCTACTTGCCCCCACCATGATAAGCCATCCTTTGGCATATGTCGCACCCAACCCCCGATGTTTGGCGCCCACCGTGGGGCGAGGTGCACCGTCGTCCGGAGACCTGCTCTGGACGGGAACCCTCTTCCTCCCTGGCGAGCGCAGCCAGCTCGGCACGCCAGAGGGAGTTTGCGCCGATGTGCTGCACGGCGCTGGGATTGCCTGTGCAGCCAGCTGCCTCGCCGAACTTGTCGGCGAGGTTCGCCTCTCCGACGAGCCTACGTCCGACGCAGGCACGGGCAGCCCCGACAGCCTCCTCGCGGGCCTCCTCGACCAACTCCACGTCGTCGGCGAGCCTGCCCAGAACCCCATGAGAGGGTTGTATTCCTTACCCACTTCGTCTGTGGGATGGGATTCCCCTCCACCCATTTGTCTGCGGGCCCATGTTCTACTACGGGCTGGACTTCCATGATCTGGCCCCCAACTTCATCCTCAACATCTCGGTGTTTATCATCGTGTGCGAGGCCTTCCTCCGCATCAAGCCCCACTTCGGCTGTGGTTGAAGACCTTCAACATGAAACCGAAGGTGGTGGTCGGCCAGCAAGCGGAGTGCGGAGGCGCCATGGTGGGCAAAATGCCCAACGTCACCTGGCTCGAAGGCTCCTGTGTGGAGACCGTGAAGGGGTGGCAATCGGGGTGGTTCTACATCACTGAGCCGCGCGACACCAACTGGGTGGCGGCCCCCGAATTTTGATCCAGCATCCCCATGCGGCTCACCTCCTGGAAAGAGAAGGGCCTATCCTGGGATTCATCGGTGGAGCTGGCCGGACTCCAGAACTATGTTAAAAACATGATAAGCAAGAAAATCAAGCTTTTCAACGTGGTGTAGGTCATGCTTTTCCGACGGATCCTTCTGTGTCAAAGACGGGCATTCAATATGTGGGAGTTCGACCTGGCCAAGCACTAGACGCTGCGAGAGCTTTTTGACATGACGCACCAAGACGTCTGGAAGGTGCTGTTCAAGGCCGCCGAGGTACCTCCTCCCCATACGGAGGATCGCGGACTAAGCGCAAAGCGCCCTGCAAATCCGGCAAGCTCTTTATATCTCATAAGATGTTCCTTTCCCCAGTATGATCATGTGAAGGATCTGAGCCTCCACACCATTTTAACAGGATTGGGTAGTGACAGCGGAGCGGATCGATTATCCGGCCCCACTGCCCGAAGATCCAGCAAGGGCTCTCTTAACAGAGATGCTGGTTCCGACGCCCTATGAGGCGTCGGAGAAGAAGGCCAAGAAGAAGCCCGTGGGGACCAGGAAAGGTCTCCGGCGCAAGGTTGTATCGGACTCATCGTCCGACAACACTGAGGCACCCTCCTCCCACGAAAATGAGGAGGAGGAACAGGAAAGTTCTCCCCCCCCCAGCCGCGGGAGGCAAGAAAAGGAAGGCCGCCCTATCCGGGGAGGCCGAAGGGTCCAAGAAGGGAAGGACCCTCCTTCCGGACTACTCCCCAACAGCCGTCTACAGCGACGAGGAGTGATTGCCCAGGGACAAGCCGCTGGCGAAGTCGTAAGTATCCAGATACCATAACAGTTCGGGTATGTTTTCTTTTATCGCTTCTTATCATGCCAAACATGATGATGCAGTCCATCCAAAGCCCATATCGACGTATCCTCTTCGGATGAGTCTTTTGGCCAGTCGACGATGAACAGCGATTCACTCCCGACCGCCACCTCTCCCCGCCCTACGGACGACGTCGAGGTGTTGTCTCAAAGGGCACTGAACCAAGAGGAGATAGTTCTGAAGGCACCCCAAGGCGACATCCCATACGCTGGGCGCATGGGGGGCAAGACTCCCGTGGGCTCTAATGACGGGGGCAGCAAGTCTTGCCCCTAGCCGGATACTGCGCCAGAACCTCCAGTGGTTCCGGATTCTGTCAGGCGATCCCTTGCTAAGGGGGGCTAGTCATCTGTGCCGATGGCCTTTGTCTATCCAGAGGCATCGGACAACTTGCTGGAATTGCTTCACAGCTCTTCCATTGACGAAGAGCACTGCACTACCATGAGTGTGGTGGTCGAGAAGGTTCGGTCCGCCAAAAGCGGACTGATTGAAGCCTGTGCCAGCCTCCTAACAGGCTTTGAGGTAAGGAGAAAATGTTACAGCATAGATAGTAGCCCCTAATGCTCTATTTGGTGTTCGCAAAGAAAGGTCGAACAGAGGATCCAATAATAGTCACAGGAGTCTAATCAGAATATGTCTATGTGAATAAGCAGGCTTCGCTGCTGGCTGCTGCCGCTCGTACTGCGGAGGTCTCTGGACTGAAGCGGGACCTTGAGCGGTCCGAGGAAGAACTCGGCCTTACCAAGAGGCAGCTCGAAGAGATCAAAGGTAAGTGATACTCCGTATGTATATTGATAAAGAAAAAAGAAGGTGGTTGTTAGATCATAGGATCGTCATGAATTTTGCTAGGGGCCACGACCGAAGTGGCGGCCCTGAAGAAGGCGTTGTCCGAGGCCGAAAACAAAGCGGCCAAGGAGCACACCGAGCGTGAGAAGCAAGAAGCCCGAGTCGGCGAGGTTTAGCAAGAGCTCCAAGATTTTGTCAAGAAATACGAGTCCTTGGAGCGTGACTCGAAGAGGCAGGGGTCTGAGCTTGCAAAGGCCCTCGAGAACGCACAAAATGCCAAGGCCGAAGCCCAAAAGTCCCTCCAGGAGATTCAGGCGGTCAAGAAGATAGCGGCGGGTAAGGCATTCATTATGCAAAGCAAGCATGTGAAGGAAACTTTCCTTTTACTTACCCGAATTTGGAGCTCTCCAGGAGCGTTCGCAGATCTACCCAGCAGCGTATCGGATGTCGCGGAGTTCTACCGGGCTGAGGAAGGGAGCTCGACGGAGAAGTTGTTCTGGTCTCAGTATACTGGGACCGAACATCCGATGCCCTTGAGCGACCAGTTGAAGCAACTGGTCGAGCTTCACAAGGCAGCCAAACTGGCCATGAAGGGTCTCATAGTCCGGATGTGGCCTGGCGAACCCCTGCCTGGCAGCTACTTCGGCCTGGTAAAGCGGCTTGTGAATGCATGCCCATGGTTTGAAGTCATAAAGTGGTCCGTCTGCATTGAAGGTGCGCGCAGGGCCTTTGCACGTGTGAAAATGCACTGGGCAAAGATGGACGCCGAAAAGATGGTGAAGGAGGGGCCACCAGAGGGCAAGGAGCATCGCCACCCCGAAAAGTATTATGACAGTGTCCTGAAGGGTGCTCGCCTTGTGGCAGAGGAATGTGCTAAGGATGTAATATTTGAATGAATGTGCTCATGTGATCCTGTAATATGAAAACGAGTTCATGTGCGCTATAACGCTTGTTGATTTAATATATTACCTTCTGTGCGGCCGTTTATAAAATCTGAGAGTTGGCTAGTCGTCGGCTTCTGCCCCCATGTAACTAGTACTGAGGTGTTCGGGATAGATCTTAAACACTCTTTATCCAAAAAAATTGGTCCTTTAAGGAGGTGTTTAGTGCAGCGAACAAGGCAATCGGACTGTAAAGCTTTATCACTCTCACTTAGCCATAGAAGTCTACAATTTTAAATTTTGGCGAAGCCCCTAGTATGCGGAAGGCCGAACTTGGGGCGCTATGTACGCCTAAATCGGACAAGGCCGACTCCTCGCCCGAAGCCGAAAAAATCTTTAAGGATTTGAGACCTCTCGAACAGCGACCAGCTCTCGCCGCATCATGACAGTTAGTTTTCGGCTTTCTCTACTGAGGTGCTCGTCCGGAAGAACCGGGACACAATCGCAAAGTTCTCCTAGTACTACCTTAGCTGATATAGCGGAACGTAAGGTACCAAAACATGGGAGCCGGGCAAACCCAACTATTGACCCAAGACATGATTCGGAGCTGATGCATATAATGATATAAGTTCGGGTGCCGCACTGCCGAAAGTGTTCGGACTTTTCTTGCCGTGTTATGGGGTTCCCTAAAGCCCCTGGCGTACTGGACGTATCAGAATGTACGGGTGCAATTTGTCATAAATAAGCAGACAGGGAAAAAAGATGAAGGAATGCAATAATGAGCTAATGTTGTACATTGTTATTTAATTGATACGTCAAAGTGTAGGCATACAAGTAGTGCAATAAGTAAAAATAGGACTATTTGACATGTCCTATCCAAGGGCAAGCTGCGTGTGGGTATGTAAAACAGGTATAGCGATCGTTATCAGAGACCACCTGGGGATTCCCTTGTACGTCAAAGCTTCTTGCTTCCTTGGTGTTTCCTTCCCGTGACGGGTCCGATAATCAGGCGATCGGAGAGGGCCTTCAGAGAATAGGGGCCTCAAAGGAAGAGAATGTTAAAGATATACGGGTCCTGAGGCGGTTGAGCTGCATTGTGGGCCGTGCCATAGGCGTGCCTCCGCCTATGCCAATGGTATCTTGAGTATGTAATTATGTACGCGCGACGCAAATTTCGCCGCTTGACTGGGACTAGGACGGACGCCGAATTGCTAGGCGAGCTCTGAACGTGCCAGGCGATCCTGTTGAAGGGTATTCCGGACTCGCTTGAAGGTGTCTGGGGGCTTTTTCGCTGAATTGGCGGTTTGTCTTAGAAGGCTGCTTTGCATTTCTGCTGCGAGGGCCGCAGTGTGCTCCTCCGTACGGAGCGAGCGTTCTATGTTTCCATTAACTGTTATAACCCCGCAAGGTCCTGGCATTTTGAGCTTGAGGTATGCATAATGCGGTACCGCATTCAATCTGGCAAATGTGGTTCATCCGAGCAGTGCGTGATAGCCACTGCAGAAGGGGATGATATCGAAGATTAACTCCTCGCTTTGGAAGTTGTTCGGAGATCCGAAGACCACTTCCAGTGTGATTGAGCCCGTGCAACAGGCCTCTACACCTGGTATGACACCTTTGAAGGTGGTTTTTGTGGGGTTGATCCTCGAGGGGTCTATACCCATTTTGCACACTGTATCCTGATAGAGTAGGTTCAGGCTGCTGCCACCGTCCATAAGGACTCGAGTGAGGTGAAATCCGTCAATTATGGGGTCAAGGACCAATGCGGCAGAACCGCCATGACGGATACTGGTGGGGTGGTCCCTACGATCGAAAGTGATCGGACAAGAAGACCATGGGTTGAACTTGGCGGCGACTGGCTCCATCGCATAGACGTCCCTTAGTGCACACTTCCGTTTCCCGCTTGGGAATATGGGTTGCGTAAATCATGTTCACCGTTTTCACTTGGGGAGGAAATTTCTTCTGTCCTCCTGTGTTCGATGGCCGGGGCTCCTCCTTGTCGTCGCTATGCAGCCCCTTTTCCTTGTTTTCGGCATTCAACTTGCCGGCCTGTTTGAACACGCAGCATTCTCTGTTGGTGTGGTTGGCTGGTTTATCGAGGGTGTCGTGAATTTGACACGAGCGATCGAGTATGCGGTCCAAACTGGACGGGCCAGGATTGCTTCTTTTGAACGGCATTTTCCGCTGACCGGATTTAGAGCCACTGAATCCGACATTGACTGTCATGTCTTCGGCGTTGTCGCTGTTGTTGCGGCGCTTGTGTCTGTTGCGACGTGGCCTGTCGTTGCTATCTTTGGCATCTGAATTGCCATGATTTCTTGATGTGTTGTTGCTGCGAGCCAGCCAGCTCTCCTCGCCCGCACAAAAGCGGGTCATGAGTGTCGTGAGGGCTGCCATGGACTTTGGCTTCTCTTGGCCGAGGTGTCGGGCGATCCACTCATCGCGGATGTTATGCTTAAGTGCCGCTAAGCCCTCGGCATCCGGACAGTCGACAATTTGGTTCTTTTTAGTTGGGAACCGAGTCCAGAATTTCCTTGCTAATTCCCCTGGTTGTTGGGTTATGTGACTCAAGTCATCAGCATCCGGTGGTCGCACATAAGTGCCCTGGAAGTTGTCAAGGAATGCATCTTCCAAATTCTCCCAACTGCCAATGGAGTTTGCCGGCAGGCTATTCAGCCAATGCCGAGCCGGCCCTTTGAGTTTTAGTGGGAGGTACTTGATGGCATGTAGATCATCCCCGCGGGCCATGTGGATGTGGAGGAGGAAATCTTCAATCCATACCACGGGGTCTGTTGTACCATCATATGATTCAATGTTCACGGGTTTAAATCCTTCTGGGAATTTGTGATCCATTACTTCATCAGTGAAGCATAGGGGGTCTGCGGCGCCTCTGTGCCGGGCTATGTCATGACGTAGTTCATACGAGTCTTGTTTGCTGTATTCGGCCCGGCCGGATTTGCTTTTAGTATATCCGGCGTGACGGTCGTCGTCACGTGTTGGGGCGCGCCCCCGTGATCTGTAGATCGATCTTGTATGTCCTGCTTTGTTTTCCAATACGTCTCGCAGGTCCTGCGTGTTGCCCCGGGCCTTGGTGTTTTTGTTTGACTGGTGACGGGGTGCGAGCTGGACTTCGGGCTGATATGCCGCCTTGTCTCGGACACGAGGTGGCCGGTCATCCGCATCATACGCTGGTAGTGTAGGATTTAATGTTTCCTCCTCGAGTTGGGGTAGCAACCTGTGCTTTGGGTAACTTTTGGTTGGGCGCTCGAGTTCGTATTCCTCGGCTGCCAGGACCTCAGTCCATCTATCCGTTAGCAGATCTTGGTCAGCTTGAAGCTATTGTTGCTTTTTCTTCAGGCTTTTTGCTGTGGCTATAAGCCGGCGCTTGAAGCGCTCCTGCTCGACGGGATCCTCAGGCACGATAAATTCTTCGTCGCCGAGGCTCACCTCGTCTTCGGAGAGGGGCATGTAATTGTCATCCTCTGATTCTCTGTCTACTGCCTATTCCTTAGGGATAGCTTGCCCATCCTCCTGCTTGAAGCCTGGCTAGAGGGTCTTGTCTTCGTCTTCGGCACTATTCGCAGCGTTATTGTCTCTTGTGCCGGTATCGCATCTTTTGCTATGGCGGGGCTTAGAGTGGTGCCGATGACGTCGGTGCTTAGATTGCTTCTTGAGGGGATTATCCTCCGTTGCCTTATTGTCATTGCTTTCTTTGGGGGTGTCCACCATGTATATATCATATGATGAGGTGGAAGTCCAGGGCCCTATGGGCGGTGGTTCCTGTTCTTCTCCTGCATAATCATCCATACCGTCAATGTCTTCGGAGTCGGAGTCAAAATCGAGCATCTCGGTTAAGTCGTCGACAGTGGCTATTAAGTGGGTGGTGGGTGGGGAATGAATTTCTTCGTCGTCCGCTTCCCACTCAAGCCAGACATAGTTCGGCCAAGGGTCTCCTGACAAGGAGAGAGACCTCAATGAATTTAGCACGTCGCCCAAGGGCGAGTGTTGAAAGATATCCGCGGAGGAAAACTCCATGATCGGTGCCCAATCAGATTCGATAGGCACGGACGCAGGCGGTTCGGAGCCCGTGTCCGGGGAAGAATCCAAGGGTCCGGCAACACAGGTCTCATAGGAGGTGAAGTCAGTATTCGGCTCTATCGCTGTTGAGTGTGCGGCCTCCATGGCGGGGTCCATCCACCCATCCTCGGACGGCGCGATCTACTCCGGATTGAGGGCCGGAGTAGCCACAGGTGTGATCTCCAGAACACCGTCTGACGGCAGAGCTAAGTCATGCTCGTCATGACTGTGCGGCGCACCTGACATGGGCTCAAATCCGTTGAAGATCAAGTCTCCATGGATGTCGGCAATATAGTACAAGCTTCCAAACTTGACCTGACGACCAGGGGCGTAGCTCTCGATCTGCTCCAGATGGCCAAGCGAGTTGGCCCACGGTACGAAGCCACCGAATACGGAGATCTATCCGAGGAGAAAAACCTCACCCTGGATCGCATCGTTGCCGATGATCGGAGGAGCCACCAAGCCTTTATCGTGACAGCACAGTGGAACTCTCAATGAAAGCACCAATGTCGGTGTCAAAACCGGCGGATCTCGGGTAGGGGGTCCCGAACTATGCGTCTAAGGCGGATGGTAATAGGAGGCGGGGGACACAATGTTTACCCAGGTTCGGGCCCTCTCGATGGAGGTAATACCCTACTTCCTGCTTGATTGATCTTGATGATATGAGTATTACAAGAGTTGATCTACCACGAGATCGTAGAGGCTAAACCCTAGAAGCTAGCCTATGATTATGATTGTTGTTGTCCAACGGACTAAACCCTCCGGTTTATATAGACACGGAGGGGGCTAGGGTTACACAGAGTCGGTTACAAGGGAGGAGATCTACATATTCGAATTGCCAAGCTTTCCTTCCACGCAAAGGAGAGTCCCACCTGAACACAGGACAAAGTCTTCAATCTTGTATCTTCATAGTCCAATAGTCCGGCCAAAGTATATAGTCCGGCTGTCCGAGGACCCCCTAATCCAGGACTCCCTCACCCGCTAGCGCTGCACGCCGCCCCAGTATCCTTCCCCATCAGCGGCCTCGAGCTCCTCCCCAAGCGACGGCCTCGTGCCCGTCCCCATCCTCCTTCCTTACGTATGGCACCTTCCACCTCCCGTCGACCGACTCCTCTGTATTCCATGGCGAGAAGTTCAGCTCCCCCCCCCCCGCTGCATCAGTCGGCCGCTTGGTGCCTCCCCATGGCCACACGCCCACCAGGACCAGAGGATTTGCCGTTGTGCAAAAACAGTAGTTAACTCGGGTCGTTGTGTGTAGCTACATGCGAGGAGCAGCCCCTAGCAACTCGTGGTGCCGAGCACGAGCACCGTGGACCTCCCCTGCACCTTCACCCGGGGTGGCAAGCATGAAGGCAGCCGGTGCTACTTTGACGCTACGGTGTAGCTACATCCTAACTGCACTGCTAATTCTTTTAACTGCTCCTAACTTCTAATTTGTTGTTAACTGCTTAAATGATGTTAACTTCAAATTTGTTGTTAACCGGTGATGTTGCTTGTTGTTAACTGCTCTGCTTTTTTTGTTAACTGATGTTCAGGTCAAGGGTGTGCACATGAGCTTGTGTTTGATGTTTCAGCCGTTGTCTCTTCTCAAAACTGGTGGTGCGTGCGCTGCTCATAGTGGTGATTACGAGATTGGGGCAAGGAGCAAAGACATACAGAGACAGCAGTTAACTTCACTTAATATGCGCCGGGGATCAATGAGGTGCAGGACCCCTGATGGGGATTTACTGGTCGAGCGACCTCTCTACAGCTAGCTCAGTTTCATGGATAAGTTAGGTTAGTTTCAAGGAGCAGTTTGCTTTACTGATAGTTATGTAACAAATAAACAGAGACCACTACTCAATTAGCTCTTGCCCCCATGCTGCCAGCGGCGCGATCCACTGTGCGTAGTTTGGCAATGCTCAGTTTCATGGAGCAGTTAGTTCAGGGACTGGCTGCAGTTATCTTGTGTCGAAAAAAATTAAGTGATGTACACAACTATGATTTTGCCAAGCCCCTGCTTGCGTGAGGTACAAAAAATAGCAATCTAATGAGAGGGTTCAGTTTGTTTTCCAAGCCCCTGCTTGCGTGAGGTACAAAAAATATTTTTAATTCTGGTAGTTAACTCAGTGTTAACTACCACAATCCCTGGTAGCTAGCTATTTTACTCCCGGCCGTTAGCTTGGACCGGGCAAAAACAAAAAAAAGTATTTTCAATCTTGACAGTTAACTATCGCAATCTCGACAATTAGCTATTCTAGTCCCGACGGTTAACTTGACCAGGGAAAAAAGAAAAAAAGAATTAAAAACAAAAGAAGCAAAAAGTATTATCAGCCATTGCAGTTAGCTTGCTAATCGCGTGCAGTTAGATATTTCATACCCGCAGTTAGTGTGACCCAACCAAAAAAGAAAAAACATTTTCAGTCCCATAGTTAACTTGGTGCTAACTGTTGCAATTCCTGGCAGTTAGCTATTTCACTCTCGGAAGTTAACTTGACCTGACGATAAAAGTATAGAAGAAGAAAAAACAATTTTATTCAGTCTCAGCAATTAGCTTGTCAGCATATGTTAGTTAGCTATTCCGCGCGAGCAGTTAGCGTGTACTGTAGCAGTCTGGGCAAAAAATGTCAAAAATGATGTTGGTTTTTTTTGAAAACTGCTCTTAAACCGTAGCAAATCCGAAAACGTGTTATATATGCCAAAGTTTGGGCTAATCGGTACCTTTCTAATGGTATATTATACGCATCATTCCGACAAAAGCTTTTAAATTTCCTTTCACAAAAACATTGAAAACTCGTTTGATGGATTTTCAGGTTATTGAATTTTGTTTGAAAACCGGATCGATTTTGGGAAAACGACCAAAATGAGTTTTGGCTCCTTCTCAATAGCTATCCAATGGTATATCAGTTGCATCAATACTATTAGCGGTTAAATAATTATGACCCAAAAACAGTGCAAAGGACAATGCCAGAAAATGTCCGCCCGACAGTTAACTAGTATAGTTCGCGCAGTTAGTTGTCTGTTCTCATGTAGTTAGGAACGGTTCCTGAATAGCTTATTCAGGAATGGGTTGCAGAATAGGTGGGATGTGTGTGTGTGTGTGTGTGTGTGTGTGTGTCCTCTACAACATTCATGTAACATCCCCAGCATCACACTACAGTAATCTCCCCCTAATGAAGGTCATGTCATCATGATCATCACGCCAAAATGCCACTTGTCCAAAATCTACTTCAAATTCAAATTCAAATTGCATGTCAAATATTTGCTTCCTCTTTCATGCAAATAAAATAGTTCATCCTATGGCAAATAATCCATAGATATTTATCATGTTGAAGCCAACATTTTTGGAATTCCCAAATTGCCCCTGGGAATTTATTATCTAGTCCAACAGTATTTAAGATGTCCCTTTCATTTTTTTAAATGCTTGGACAACTCCTGATGGCCCCAAACTCTCTGTGGCAGTGCCAAATACTAGAAAGAAATTAAGTGGCCAGTCCCATGTTTTTTTAAAGTATTTTGGTAGCCCAAAATTTTCCCTAGATGTCTTTGATTTTAACTTAAAAGAGAAATCAGAAAAAAAGGAAAAGGCAAAGAAAGAAGAAGAGAAAAGCCTCCCCTGCCCCCCTGGGCCTCGGCCCACCAGGGACAGGCCCAGCCGGCCAGGCCCAGCTCCCCTCCTCGGGTCGCCTTCTCCCCCTGTTCCCCGACCGGGGTAGCAACAGGGGCGAACCCCGCCAGACCGCCTTGACGGCGACTCCCCGAAGAGGATAAGGTCGACCCCCCCCCCCTTGACGCCTCGGCCTCCTCCCTACCTACCTCCACTCCCCTCTCTCGCCTCCCATATCCACCCCGCTCTCCCTCCTCTCTATCTCGCTTGCCCACCTCATCCGAGCGCCACCACCGCCATGTCCATGCCGTAGCCGCGGCGACCACTTCCGACGAGCCTCCTCGACGAGTTCACAGGCTCCGCCACGACCCCCTCTTCCTCTACGCCAAGCCACGAGGACCCGGACGCCCCCACGGCGCCACCCTGAGCTCGACTCCTTCCTCGGGCCGCCGCACGCAGTCGCTGTCTCCGGTCGCCTCGACTCTCCCTTGGGCCTCCTCTGCAACGAAGGTGAGCACCGCGTGCCCCCCTCCTCCTACCCCTCCGTAGCTGGCGCCGTAGGACTCCCCCTGCGCCGCCCAGCCCCCGCACCCGCGCCGCGTTCTCCAGCCGCCGCTCGGCTGTCGCCGATGTCCCCGTTCGACCACCACTGCACCTCCCTTCACCACCCCTGGGCGTGATCTCGCCTCGCGCCGGTGCTGCGCGCTCGTGCGCGTCTGTCTGCACCTCCACGCCTGCGGGTCGTACCCCAACCGAGCACCGGCCGCCGCACTCATCACCGTCACCGCTGCTAGAGCCCACCCTAGCCCGCGTCGATGCCACCACTAGGAGTGCCTCGCTGCACTGAACCTGCAGAGCCCAGGCGCGCTTGCTATGCCCGCTGGAATCGGCCGGCCGGCGAGCGCTGAGCCGCCGGATTAGCACCGGCGGTTAACGCTGACGTGGCATGGTTAATTAGCCATGGTCGGGCTAATTAACCCCCCTAACCCTCTCTGACATGTCGGGCCCACCATTTATTTAGGTGTTTTAAATAAATAAAACATGTTAGTAAGTTGTCTCACTGACAGTGGGGACCCACTGGTCAGTTTGACCAGTCAACACTCAAACTTTGACTGCTGACTGGGCTGCTAACTCCACCCCCCTGTCCCCACATGTCATACACCTACACACACTGCTGGGTACACTTCTGTGTACCCATAGCAGTTTCTGTATTTAGTATTTTCGAAATTAAACTAAATCTGTTAATTCCAAAATCTAAATAAAACTTTGAAAATTAATATAAAATTAACCATAGCTCGGATAAAAATGTTTTCTACATGAAAGTTGCTCAGAAAAATCCGACGAATTCGAATACGCGGTCTGTTCATCTATCACATGCCCCTAGCATGTTTAACATGGAACTTTCCCCCTCTTTTCCTCTCTTCGGAATCCGCCTAACGCCGTGAATTCATCCTCGGATGTTTATCCCCTCCATCTGCAACGTATAGTACCGCGTTAGTTCACCCCTAGCACCACGTATTGCCATGTTACGCTTTGTGATGCTTTGATTGCCCTGTTATTTATTGTGTTCCCCCTCCATTACTTCTTTCCGGTAGACCTCGAGACTGCCGGCGAAACCCAGTACGACTACAGTGTCGACGACCCCCTCCTTGCCAGAGCAACCACGCAAGCCCCCCCCCTCTGATCATCCCGATATCGCCCATTCCATTCTCTCATGCTTGCATTAGATTTTGCTCCTGTTATTGTTTGTTCCTATTCTGATGCATAGCCTGCTTTTGTAACCTGCTCATTGTACCTTACCTGCTTATCCTAAACTGCTTAGTATAGGTTGGTTAGTGATCCATCAGTGACCCCCACCTTGTCCTTGTTGCCCCTGCTTCATCATCGAAGACTCGATCAACGGGATCAAAGACCAGGCCCCGACACCGCACATCACTTTCCCTTAGTTGCTCGACACTACTGGGTTACTATCGAGTGTCGGGGGTGAGACCTCATCAGCAGTTCTGATGTTACCCTGTAGTGTAGCTATTCGGTTGTGCTCATTGAGGGAGTCCTGGATTAGGGGGTATCCGAACAGTCAAACTATATCCTTTGGTTGGACTGTTGGACTATGAAGATACAAGATTGAAGACTTCGTCTCGTGTCTGGATGGGACTCTCCTTGGCGTGGAAGGCAAGCTTGGCAATACGGATATGTAGATCTCCTTCCTTGTAACCGACTCTATGTAACCCTAGCCCCCTCTGGTGTCTATATAAACCGGAGGGTTTAGTCTGTAGGACAACAACAATCATACCATAGGCTAGCTTCTAGGGTTTAGCCCCTACGATCTCGTGGTAGATCAACTCTTGTAATACTCATATCATCAAGATCAATCAAGAAGGAAGTAGGGTATTACCTCCATCGAGAGGGCCCGAACCTGGGTAAACATCGTGTCCCCCGCCTCCTGTTACCATCCGCCTTAGACGCACAGTTCGGGACCCCCTACCCAAGATCCGCCGGTTTTGACACTGACATGGTGCTTTCATTGAGAGTTCCACTGTGCCGTCACCATAAGGCTTGATGGCTCCTTCGATCATCGTAACGATGCGGTCTAGGGTGAGGTCTTCCTCCCCGGACAGATCTTTGTATTTGGTGGCTTCACACTGCGGGCCAACTCGCTTGGCCATCTGGAGTAGATCGAGAGCTACGCCCCTGGCCACCAGGTCAGGTTCGGAAACTTGAATTACACCACTGATATCCGTGGAGACTTGATCTTCAACGGATTCGAGCCCTTGCCAGGTGCGCCGCACGATCACGACGAGCATGATATAGCTCTACCGTCGGACGGTGTTCGGGAGATCACACCGGCAAGTACTCCGGCCTTTAATCCGGAGCAAATTGCGCCATCCGAGGACGGGTGGATAGACCCCGCCATGGAGGTCGTACTCTCAGCGGCGATAGAGCCGGATACTGAACTTACCCCTCACGAGAGCCGTGATACCGAACCTCTGGATTCATCTCCGGCCATGGACTCCGAGCCGCCTGCGCCTATGCCTATCGAATCCGATTGGGCGGCGATCATGGACTTCACCTCCACGGATATCTTCCAGCACTCACCCTTCGGCGATGTGCTAAACTCGTTAAGATCTCTCTCCTTGTCAGGAGAACCTTGGCCGAACTATGTCCGGCTAGGATGGGATGCGGACGACGAAAAAATTCGCTCCCCACCCACCACCCACTTAGTAGCCACTGTCGACGATTTAACCGACATGCTTGACTTCGACTCCGAAGACATCGATGGTATGGACGACGATGCAGGACACGAACAGGAACCACTGCCCACAGGGCACTGGACCGCCACCTCATCATATGATATATACATGGTGGATACACCCAAAGAAGCCAATGGTGATAAGACAGCAGAGGATGACCCCTCCAAGAAGCAACCCAAGCGCCGACGTCAGCGGCGCCGCTCTAAGTCTCGCCATAGCAAGAGTAGTGATACCGACACAAGAGACAATAACACTCCGAACAGTGCCGAAGACGATGACAATCCCCTCCAGCAAGATTTAGAGCAGGAGGATGACCAAGCCAGCCCTCCTGAGCGGGCAGCAGACGGAGAAGCAGAGGATGACAATTACATGCCTCTCTCCGAAGACAAGGTTAGCCTCGGCGATGAAGAATTTATCGTGCCTGAGGATCCCGTCGAGCAGGAGCGCTTTAAGCGCCGTCTTATAGCCACAGCAAATAACCTGAAGAAAAAGCAACAACAGCTTCGAGCTGGTCAATATTTGCTAGCAGACAGATGGATTGAAGTCCTTGCGGCCGAGGAATACAAACTCGAACGCCCCTCCAAGGGTTACCCAAAGCGCAGGTTGCTACCCCGACTCGAGGAGGAAGCATTGAAACCTACATCACCAGCGTACGATGCGGCTGATCGGCCACCTCGCGGCCGAGACAGAGAGGCAGTTCAGCCTGAAGTTCAGCCTGCACCCCGCCGCCACTCAAATAAAAATACCAAGGCACGGGGCAACACGCGGGAACTGCGAGACGTATTGGAAAACAGGGCAAAACACGCAAGATCAATCTATGAATCACAGGGGCACGCACCCATGCAGGACGATGACCGTCACGCCGGATACAGTAAAAGTAAAACCGGCTGGGCCCAACACAGCAGACAAGACTCATACGAAGTGCGTCGTGATATAGCCCAGCACAGAGGCGCCGGACACCCCCTTTGCTTCACTGACGAAGTAATGGATCATGAATTCCCAGAGGGTTTTAAACTCGAATCATATGATGGTACAACAGATCCCGTGGTATGGATCGAGGATTTCCTCCTCCACATCCACATGGCCTGCGGTGATGATCTACATGCCATCAAGTACCTCCCACTAAAACTCAACGGACCAGCTCGGCATTGGCTCAATAGCTTGCTAGCAGACTCCATTAGTTATTGGGAGGATCTGGAAGATGCATTCCTCGGCAACTTCCAGGGCACTTATGTGCGACCAACGGATGCCGATGACTTGAGCCATATAACTCAGCAGCCGGGGGGGATCGGCCAGGCAATTCTGGACACGGTTCCTAACCAAGAAAAATCAAATTGTCGACTGTTCGGATGCGGAGGCCTTAGTGGCATTTAAGCATAACATCCGTGACAAGTGGCTCACCCGGCACCTCGGCCAGGAGAAGCCGAAGTCTATGACAGCCCTCACGACACTCATGACCCGCTTTTGCGCGGGAGAGGATAGCTGGCTGGCTCGCAGCAACAACATATCAAGAAACCTTGGCACTTCGGATACCAAGGATAGTAACGGCAGACCACGTTGTAGCAGACACAAGCACCGCAACAACGGCGATAATGCCGAGGATACGACGGTCAATGCCGGATTCAGTGGCTACAAATCCGGTCCGCGGAAAAAGCCATTCAAAACAAGTACTCTGGGCCCGTCCAGTTTGGACCGCATACTCGATCTCTCATGTCAAATACACGGCAACCCCCGATAAGCCAGCCAATCACACCAACAGAGAATGTTGGGTGTTCAAGCAGGACGTCAAGATAAATGCCGAAAACAAGGACAAGGGGCTGCATAGTGACGACGAGGAGGAGCCTCGGTCGCCGAACACGGGAGGATAGAAGAGGTTTCCCCCACAAGTAAAGACGGTGAACATGATATACGCAACCCACATCCCCAAGAGGGAACGGAAGCGCGCACTAAGGGACGTCTATGCGATGGAGCCCGTCGCCCCAAAGTTCAACCCATGGTCCTCTTGTCCGATCACCTTCAATCGCAGGGACCACCCCACTAGCATCCGTCATGGCAGATCTGCCACATTGGTCTTAGACCCCATCATTGGCGGATTTCACCTCACTCGAGTCCTTATGGACGGCGACAGCAGCCTGAACCTGCTCTATCAGGATACAGTGCGCAAAATGGGTATAGACCCCTCGAGGATCAAACCCACAAAAACGACCTTTAAAAGCGTCATCGCAGGTGTAGAGGCCCATTGCACGGGCTCAATCACACTGGAAGTGGTCTTCCAATCTCCGGACAACTTTCAAAGCGAGGAGTTAATCTTCGATATCGTCCTATTCTGCAGCGGCTATCACGCACTGCTCGGGCGAACCGCATTTGCAAGATTCAATGCGGTACCGCACTACGCATACCTCAAGCTCAAGATGCCAGGACCCAGGGGGTCATAACAGTCAATGGAAACACAGAGTGCTCACTCCGCACGGAGGAGCACACTGCGGCCCTCGCAGCAGAAGCACAAACTAGCCTCTTAAGGCAATCCAGCAATTAGGCAATAAAGCCCCCGGACACCGTCAAGCGAGTTCGGAGTAACCTGCAACAGGATCGCCTGGCACGTTCGGAGCTCCCCTAGCAATTCGGCCCCCGCCCTAGTCCCAGTCAAACGGCGAAATCCGTGCCGCGCATACATAATTACGCATTGTAAATACCATGGGCATAGGCGGGGGCACGACCATGGCACGTCCCATAGTGCGGCTCAACCGCCCTAGGGGCTGAATACCTTTATCATTTTCTCTCTTTCAGGACTTTACTCTCCGGAAGCCCTATCCGGCAGTGCGATTGCCGGACACATAATACAACAACCAAGGAGGCAGAAAGTTCGTCGTACAATGGAATCCCCGGGTGGTCTCTGATAACGAGTGAAATACCTGCTTTAAATACCAATCCGCAGCTTGCCCTTGGATAGGACATGTCAAATATCCTATTTTTTTTCTTATTGCACTACTTGTATGAGTACGTTTCGACGTATTCTTTAAATAACAAAGCACAACATTAGTCTATTATTGCATTATCTATTCTTTTTATATATGTTTATTTACGACAGTCAGCACCCATACATTCTGGTACGCCGGTACGCTAGGGGCTTTTGTATAGCCCGCAGTACGGCGTGAGAAGTCCGAACAGTTTTGACAGTGTGGCACGCCGAACTTATAGCATTATATGCATCAGCTCCGAATCATGTCTTGGGTCAATAGTTGGGTTTGCCCGGCTCCCATGTTTTGGTACCTTACGTTCCGCTATATCGGCTAAGGTAGCACTGGGAGAACTACTGTGATTGTGTCCCGGTTCTTCCGGACGAGCACCTCAGTAGAGAAAGCCAAAACTGACTGTCATGATGAAGCGAGAGCTGGTCGCTGTTTGATCTCAAGTCCTTCAAGACTTTTTTCGCTTCGGTCGAGGAGTCGGCCTTGTCCGACTTAGGCGTATATAGCGCCCCAAATTCGGCCTTCTGAATACTAGGGGCTGCGCCAAAATTTAAAATTGTAGACTTCTATGGCTAAGTGAGAGTGATAAAGCATTATAGTCCGATCGCCTGGTTCGTTGCGCTGAGCACCTCCAACGAAGGACCCGAAAATGGGAAAAGGAGTGCTTAGATTTATCCCGAACACCCCAGCACTAGCTGCATGGGGGCAGAAGCCGGCGACTAACCAACTTTCAGATTTTATAAACGGCTGCACAGAAGGTAATATTTTAAATTCAAAGAGCGTTGCATAGCGCAAATGAACTAGTTTTTCATATTACAGGATCACATGAGCAAGTCAATTCAAAAATTACATCTTTGGTACACTCCTCCGCCACAAGGCGGGCACCCTTCAGGACACCGTCATAATAGATTTCGGGGTGGTGATGCTCCTTGCCCTATGGCGGCCCCTCCTTCACCAGCTTCTCGGCGTCCATCTTCGCCCAGTGCACCTTCTCACGGGAAAAAGCCCTGCATGCACCTTCAATGCAGACGGACCGCTTTATGTCTTCCAGCTGTGGGCAGGCATCCACAAGCCGCCTCACCAGGCTGAAGTAGCTGTTCGGCAGGGGCTCGCCAGGCCAAAGCCGGACTATGAGACCCTTCATGGCCTGTTCGGCGGCCTTGTGAAGCTCGACCAATTGCTTTAGCTGGTCGCTCAAGGGCATCGGGTGTTCGGTCCCAGTATACTGGGACCAGAACAACTTCTCCGTCGAGCTCCCCTCCTCGGCCCGGTAGAACTCCGTGGCATCAGACACACTGCGGGGCAGATCTGCGAACGCTCTTGGAGAGCTCCGAACTCGGGTAAGTAAAAAAGAAATTTTCTTTCACATGCTTGCTTTGCATATTGAATGCCTTACCCACCGCTATCTTCTTAACCGCCTCAATTTCCTGGAGGGCCTTTTGGGCTTAGGCCTTGGCATGTTTCGCGCTGTCAAGCGCCTTGGCAAGCTCGGACTCTCGCGTCTTCGAGTCAAGCTCCAGGGCCTCGTGCTTCTTGATGAGAGCTTGGAGCTCTTGTTGTACCTCGCCTACTCGGGCCTCTTGTTTTTCTCGCTCGGTGTGCTCCCGTGCCGCTTTGTTTCCAGCCTCGGACAGCGCCTTCTTCAGGGTCGCCACTTCGGTCGTGGCCCCTGGCAAAATTCATGATGATCCTATTACTCTGCAACCAAATCTTTTTTCAAATAGACAAGGTATTGCTTACCTTTGTTCTCCACGAGCTGCCTCTTGGCAAGGCCGAGCTCTTCCCCGGACTGCTCAAGGTCCTGCTTCAGTGCAGCGACCTCCGCAGTACGTGCGGCAGCGGCCAGCAGTGAAGCCTGCATATTCACATAGACATATTATACTTAGACTCATGTGATTATTATTCGATCCTCTATTCGGCTTTTCTTCACGAACGCCAAACAGAGCATCAGGGGCTACTGTCTATACGGTTATATTTTCCGATATTTCTATTACATACCTGAAAGCCTGTTAGGAGGCTAGCACAAGCTTCAGTTAGTCCTCTTTTGGCAGACTGAACCTTCTCGATCACCGCACTCATGATAGTACGGTGTTCTTCGTCGATGGAAGCGCCGTGAAGCGCTTCCAGCAAGTTGTCCGGTGCCTCTGGATGGACAGAGGTCACCGGCACGGGCGGCTTGCCCCTCTTAGCAGGGGGTCGCCTGCCGGAGTCCAGAACCACAGGAGGTTCCGGCATAGTGTTCGGCTGAGGGCCGAACTTGGAGCCCGTGGGAGTCTTGCCCCCTTTGCGCTCGGGGTCCGGAAGGTCGCCTCGAGGCGCCTCCAGGACTACCTCCCCTCGGCTTGGTGCCTTATGAGACAACACCTCAATGGTATCCGTAGGGCGAGGGGTGGAGGCGGTCGGAAGAGAGCCGCTACTCATATCCGACGGGTCCAAAGAACCGTCCAACGAAGATACATCGATACGGGCTCAGGAAGGACTGCATAATCATGTTCGGCGTAAGGTGAAGTGGTGCAATAGAAACATATTGAATTACTCTGTTATCCGGATACTTACAACTTCGCCAGGGGCTTGTCCCTGGGCAACCACTCATCGTCGCTATGGGCGGCTTTTGTGGAGCAGTCCGGAAGGAGGGTCCTTCTCTTCTTGGACCCTTCGGCCTCCCCGGTTGGGGCGGCCTTCCTTTTCTTATCACCCCCGGTTGGGGGAGAACTTTCCTCCTCCTCCTCGTTTTCATGGGAGGAGTGCGCCTCGGAGTGTTCGGACGATGAGTCCGACACGACCATGCGCCGGAGACCCTTTCGGGTCCCTGTGGTCTTCTTGGTCTTATTCTCCGGCACCTCATAAGGTGTCGGAACCAGCATCTCCGTTAGGAGGGCATCCGCTCGATCTTCGGGCAGAGGGGCTAGGCAATCAATCTGCTCCGCTGTCTCCACCGAGTCCTGTTAAAGGCATGGAAGCTTAGATCTCGCGCATGGTCAAATTGGGGAAAATAAACATCATATAAAAAACTTACTGGATTCGCAGGGCGGTTCACGCTAAGACCGCGGTCCTCGTAAGGGAAGGAGGAATCTTGGCGCCCTTGAATAGCACCTTCCAGACGTCCTTGTGCATCATGTCGAAGAGCTCTCGCAGCGTCTGGTGCTCGGCCGGGTCGAACTCCCACAAATTGAATGCCCGTCGTTGACACGGGAGGATCCGGCGGAAGAGCATGACCTAGACCTCGTTGACAATCTTGAGTTTCTTGCTTATCATGTTCTGGATGCATTTCTGGAGTCCGGACAGCTCCACCAGTGAACCCCATGACAGGCCCTTCTCTTTCCAGGAGGTGAGCCGCATGGGGATTCCAGATCGGAACTCGAGGGCCGCCACCTAGTTGGTGTCGCGCGGCTTGGTGATGTAGAACCACCCGATTGCCACCCCTTTATGGTCTCCACATAGGAGCCCTCGAGCCATGTGACGTTGGGCATTTTGCCCACCATGGCGCCTCCGCATTCCGCTTGCTGGCCGCCCACTAGCTTCAGTTTAACATTGAAGGTCTTCAGGCACAGGCCGAAGTGGGGCCGAACACGGAGGAAGGCCTCGCACACGAGATAAATGCCGATATGTTGAGGATGAAGTTTGGGGCCAGATCATGGAAGTCCAGCCCGTAGTAGAACATGAGGCCGCGGACGAATGGGTGGAGGGGAAATCCCAGTCCGTGGATGAAGTGGGTGAGGAAAACTACCCTCTCATGAGATTCCGGGGTAGGGACGATCTGCCCCGCATTGGGCAGCCGATGCGCGATGTCCGCGGCCAAGTATCCGGCTCCCCGCAGCTTTTTGATGTCCTCCTCCATGACGGAGGATTTCATCCACTTGCCTCCCGCTCCGGACATGCTTGGAACGGTTTGAGGAGAAAGACGCAAACTTGGGTGTTGGAGCTCGAGTGCGCGAGAATGGATGAGCGAGGAGGAAGAAGGCGTGGGTGAAAAAGGTGGACCCTTATCCCTTATAAGGGCGAACGAAACTATACACCCCCACCTACCTAGTAAACTCGCTTATTCCCCAAGCGTCGTAATTGATGGCGCAGTTGGGTTACCCACGTCCGTATTGATGAGAATCTCGTGATAAGGGGACACGATCTCTGCTTCGACAAGACGTGCCAAGGAAACCGCCTCGCAATATGTGCCAAGGCTGGTTGAGAAAACGGTTCGTCATGACCAGACCGTGGCAATACGTCACATTATGAAAAACGGTCAGCAGATTAGATGTGTGGAAATATTATTCTCTCTACGGTGGTATGTGGAATTTGTTTTGCAGAGCCGGACACTATCCTTGTGTTCAAAAACTTCTATGGAGTATTTGGAGGAGGAACCTGCCTTGCAATGCCGAAGACAAATCTGCGCGGCAGACTCATCGTCATTGAAGCCTGGTTCAGGGGCTACTGAGGGAGTCCTGGATTAGGGGGTATCCCGACAGTCGGACTATATCCTTTGGCCGGACTATTGGACTATGAAGATACAAGATTGAAGACTTCGTCTCGTGTCCGGATGGAAGGCAAGCTTGGCAATATGGATATGTAGATCTCCTTCCTTGTAACCGACTCTGTGTAACCATAGCCCCCTCCAGTGTCTATATAAACCGGAGGGTTTAGTCCGCAGGACAACAACAATCATACCATAGGCTAGCTTCTAGGGTTTTGCCTCTACGATCTCGTGGTAGATCAACTCTTGTAATACTCATATCATCAAGATCAATCAAGCAGGAAGTATGAGGTCAATGTCTTCAAACTGATTTATGTTCAAAATCCTCTGAGAATGCATATGACCTCTTCCCCTTCCCACGCATCTCTAATGCTGTCACAAGTACATGTCCATGGGAGAATCCCTTGATTCTCATAGTCTGCATTCATTTGCAAAATTCTTACAGCATCATATTGAATCTCCTGGAGGTAGTTCTTGCCTGACCAGTCATATGAAGCCTTTTGCTGTTGTGAAGCCTTTTAGTCTGAATACAATGGCAACTGACAAGGAAGGTGGCAGGCAACGTCGCGGCAATACTGCCTTGGATCTGCCCCCAGATCAGTATGAAGTATACAAGTCTGATCCGAAGAAACTTATAATCAGCGCAAGTCCAGAATCCAATGGATCAGAAGATATTGGGCAGAGCAATGGTTCAAGTATAACTTCGTAACTCCTGAGTATGCTGAGAAAAATGTTGTCAAGCGCCCATGGGGCGACATTCTCT